>CM077908.1:20888328-20890828 GCA_039720435.1 Amazona ochrocephala
TTCCTTCCTTCCTTCCTTCCTTCCTTCCTTCCTTCCTTCTTTCCTTCCTTCCTTCTTTCCTTCCCGTCTGCCAGCCTGCCCTTCCTGACATCCATCCTGCCTTCCTTTTTTCCAACCTCATGTGAGTGCCAGCCTCCCATGCCAGACATGCTTCCTTCCTTCTCTGGCTGCATGCTGGACTATTGGCCTTCCTTCCTTCCCTCCTCCCCTCCTTCCTTCCTTCCTTCGTTCCATCCTTCCATCCAATTTCCTTCCTCCCTTTCTCCCTTCCTCCCGTCCTCCCTTCCTCCCTTCCTCCCGTCCTCCCTTCCTTCCTCCCTTCCCGCCCTCCCTCACTCCCTCCCACCTTCCCTCGCGCCCTCCCTCCCTTCATCCTTCCTTCCTTCCTTCCTTCCCTCCTTCTTTCCTTCCTTCCTCCCTTCCATCCTCCATCCCTTCTTTCCTTCCCTCCTTCTTTCCTTCCTTCCTTCCGACCATCCTCCATCCCTTCCTTCCTTCCTTCCTTCCTTCCTTCCTGCCTTCCTGCCTTCCTGCCCTCCTTCCTTCCTTCCTTCCTTCTTTCCATCCTTCTTTCCTTCCTTCCTTCCTTCCTTCCTCCCTTCCTCCCTTCCATCCTATTTCCTTCCTCCCTTCCTACCTTTCTCCCTTCCTGCTTTCCTTCCTTCCCTCCTTCCTTCCTTCCTTCCTTCCTTCCTTCCTTCCTTCCTTCCTTCATTCCTTCTCTGTCTGCCACCCTGCCCTACCTGACATCCCTCCAGCCTTCCACATTTCTGTCCTCATCTGACTGCCACCCTCCCATACCACACATGCTTGCTTCATTCTCTGGCTGCCTGCTGGACTATTGGCCTTCCTTCCTTCCTTCCTTCCTTCCTTCCTTCCTTCCTTCCTTCCTTCCTTCTTTCCTTCCTTCCTTCCTTCCTTCCTTCCTTCCTTCCTTCCTTCCTTCCTTCCTTCCTTCCTTCCTTCCTTCCTTCCTTCCTTCCCTGTCTGCCAGCCTTCCCTACCCGACATCCATCCAGCCTTCCACATTTCTGTCCTCATCTGACAGCCAGCTCCCATACCAGACATGATTCCTTCCTTCTCCGGCTGCCTGCTAGACTATTGGCCTGCCTTCCTTCCTTCCTTCCTTCCTTCCTTCCTTCCTTCCTTCCTTCCTTCCTTCCTTCCTTCCTTCCTTCCTTCCTTCCCTGTCTGCCAGCCTTCCCTACCCGACATCCATCCAGCCTTCCACATTTCTGTCCTCATCTGACAGCCAGCTCCCATACCAGACATGATTCCTTCCTTCTCCGGCTGCCTGCTAGACTATTGGCCTTCCTTCCTTCCTTCCTTCCTTCCTTCCTTCCTTCCTTCCTTCCTTCCTTCCTTCCTTCCTTCCTTCCTTCCTTCCTTCCTTCCTTCCTTCCTTCCTTCCGTCCTTCCCTGTCTGCCATCCTGCCCTACCTGACATCCATCCAGCCGTCTATATTCCCTTCCTCATCTGACTGCCAGCTTCCCATACCAGACATGCTTCCTACCTTCTCTGGCTGCCTTCTGTACTATTGGCCTTCCTTCCTTCCCTCCTTCTCTCCTTCCTTCCTTCCCTGCTTCCTTCCTTCCTTCCTTCCTTCCTTCCTTCCTTCCTTCCTTCCTTCCTTCCTTCCTTCTTTCCTTCCCGTCTGCCAGCCTGCCCTTCCTGACATCCATCCAGCCTTCCTTTTTTCCATCCTCATGTGAGTGCCAGCCTCCCATGCCAGACATGCTTCCTTCCTTCTCTGGCTGCCGCCTGGACTATTGGCCTTCCTTCCTTCCCTCCTCCCCTCCTTCCTTCCTTCCTTCGTTCCATCCTTCCATCCAATATCCTTCCTCCCTTCCTTCGTTCCATCCTTCCATCCAATTTCCTTCCTCCCTTTCTCCCTTCCTCCCATCCTCCCTTCCTTCCTCCCTTCCCGCCCTCCCTCACTCCCTCCCACCGTCCCTCGCCCCCTCCCTCCCTTCATCCTTCCTTCCTTCCTTCCTTCCCTCCTTCTTTCCTTCCTTCCTCCCTTCCATCCTCCATCCCTTCTTTCCTTCCCTCCTTCTTTCCTTCCTTCCTTCCGACCATCCTCCATCCCTTCCTTCCTTCCTTCCTTCCTTCCTTCCTTCCTTCCTTCCTTCCTTCCTTCCTTCCTCCCTTCCTCCCTTCCATCCTATTACCTTCCTCCCTTCCTACCTTTCTCCCTTCCTGCTTTCCTTCCTTCCCTCCTTCCTTCCTTCCTTCCTTCCTTCCTTCCTTCCTTCCTTCCTTCCTTCCTTCCTTCCTTCCTTCCTTCCTTCCTTCCTTCCCTGTCTGCCAGCCTTCCCTACCCGACATCCATCCAGCCTTCCACATTTCTGTCCTCATCTGACAGCCAGCTCCCATACCAGACATGATTCCTTCCTTCTCCGGCTGCCTGATTGACTATTGGCCTTCCTTCCTTCCTTCCTTCCTTCCTTCCTTCCTTCCTTCCTTCCTTCCTTCCTTCCTTCCTTCCTTCCTTCCTTC